>JAKRKW010000609.1:7500-12500 GCA_023566125.1 Zingel zingel | reverse complement strand
GAGTTTGCCGTTACGGGCGCAGCCGTCCTGGTTGGGGATGTGACGATTTTAGACGAGAGGGAGGAGAGAGGGAGGAGAAAGGGAGGAGAGAGGGAGGAGCCATAGACTGTTGGGCGGCGTTAGCTGAGAGTTGGCAACGCTGCCTACACTCCACGTTACGTTACACACTTTCACTGGCAATCTGGATGCAACTGCTGCTGAAAGCTAGCCTACATCATTCAAGGTAAGATTTAGCTTCGCCAGGTTTTAAATATATCTTTGTCCCATAGTTATATTACATATTAGACAGGCCGCGAACGGTCAATCACATCATAGCCACGCCCTAAAACACCCCCTGCTTTATCGTTGATTTTAAAATCAACGAGACCATAATTCATAACATGAACATCATTCTGTGTTGCAGAAGACTTCAAACTAGTGATTGAGACCATTAACTCATTATGGAAATGTTTACTGAGGTAATAAATCAAGAGAGAAGTGGGTCACTTTCTCATAGACTTCTACAGAAACAGACCTCCTTTTGCAACCGCACGTGTCGCCCCCTGCTGGAATTCAGATAGAAAGCAGGTTTAAGACCGAGCGCGTTTACTTATAGCGCTAAAGGGACGGTGATAGTCCCGACCGAGCGCGTTTACTTATAGCGCTAAAGGGACGGCGATAGTCCCGACCAAGCGCGTTTACTTATAGCGCTAAAGGGACGGCGATAGTCCCGACCAAGCGCGTTTACTTATAGCGCTAAAGGGACGGCGATAGTCCCGACCAAGCACGTTTACTTATAGCGCTAAAGGGACGGCGATAGTCCCGACCAAGCGCGTTTACTTATAGCGCTAAAGGGACGGCGATAGTCCCGACCAAGCGCGTTTACTTATAGCGCTAAAGGGACGGCGATAGTCCCGACCAAGCGCGTTTACTTATAGCGCTAAAGGGACGGCGAGAGTCCCGACCAAGCGCGTTTACTTATAGCGCTAAAGGGACGACAATAGTCCCGACCAAGCGCGTTTACATACAGCGCTATAAGGACGGGAATAGTCCCGACCAAGCGCGTTTACTTATAGCGCTAAAGGGACGGCAATAGTCCCGACCAAGCGCGTTTACTTATAGCGCTAAAGGGACGCAATAGTCCCGACCAAGCGCGTTTACTTATAGCGCTAAAGGGACGCAATAGTCCCGACCAAGCGCGTTTACTTATAGCGCTAAAGGGACGCAATAGTCCCGACCAAGCGCGTTTACTTATAGCGCTAAAGGGACGCCGATAGTCCCGACCAAGCGCGTTTACTTATAGCGCTAAAGGGACGGCAATAGTCCCGACCAAGCGCGTTTACTTATAGCGCTAAAGGGACGCAATAGTCCCGACCAAGCGCGTTTACTTATAGCGCTAAAGGGACGCAATAGTCCCGACCAAGCGCGTTTACTTATAGCGCTAAAGGGACGCAATAGTCCCGACCAAGCGCGTTTACTTATAGCGCTAAAGGGACGCCGATAGTCCCGACCAAGCGCGTTTACTTATAGCGCTAAAGGGACGCCGATAGTCCCGACCAAGCGCGTTTACTTATAGCGCTAAAGGGACGGCGATAGTCCCGACCAAGCGCGTTTACTTATAGCGCTAAAGCGACGGCGATAGTCCCGACCAAGCGCGTTTACTTATAGCGCTAAAGGGACGGCGATAGTCCCGACCAAGCGCGTTTACTTATAGCGCTAAAGGGACGGCGATAGTCCCGACCAAGCGCGTTTACTTATAGCGCTAAAGGGACGGCGATAGTCCCGACCAAGCGCGTTTACTTATAGCGCTAAAGGGACGGCGATAGTCCCGACCAAGCGCGGTTACTTATAGCGCTAAAGGGACGGCGATAGTCCCGACCAAGCGCGTTTACTTATAGCGCTAAAGGGACGGCAATAGTCCCGACCAAGCGCGTTTACTTATAGCGCTAAAGGGACGACGATAGTCCCGACCAAGCGCGTTTACTTATAGCGCTAAAGGGACGGCGATAGTCCCGACCAAGCGCGTTTACTTATAGCGCTAAAGGGACGGCAATAGTCCCGACCAAGCGCGTTTACTTATAGCGCTAAAGGGACGGCAATAGTCCCGACCAAGCGCGTTTACTTATAGCGCTAAAGGGACGGCAATAGTCCCGACCAAGCGCGTTTACTTATAGCGCTAAAGGGACGGCGATAGTCCCGACCAAGCGCGTTTACTTATAGCGCTAAAGGGACGGCGATAGTCCCGACCAAGCGCGTTTACTTATAGCGCTAAAGGGACGGCAATAGTCCCGACCAAGCGCGTTTACTTATAGCGCTAAAGGGACGCCGATAGTCCCGACCAAGCGCGTTTACTTATAGCGCTAAAGGGACGCCGATAGTCCCGACCAAGCGCGTTTACTTATAGCGCTAAAGGGACGCCGATAGTCCCGACCAAGCGCGTTTACTTATAGCGCTAAAGGGACGCCAATAGTCCCGACCAAGCGCGTTTACTTATAGCGCTAAAGGGACGGCGATAGTCCCGACCAAGCGCGTTTACTTATAGCGCTAAAGGGACGGCGATAGTCCCGACCAAGCGCGGTTACTTATAGCGCTAAAGGGACGGGAATAGTCCCGACCAAGCGCGGTTACTTATAGCGCTAAAGGGACGGCGATAGTCCCGACCAAGCGCGTTTACTTATAGCGCTAAAGGGACGGCAATAGTCCCGACCAAGCGCGTTTACTTATAGCGCTAAAGGGACGGCAATAGTCCCGACCAAGCGCGTTTACTTATAGCGCTAAAGGGACGGCGATAGTCCCGACCAAGCGCGTTTACTTATAGCGCTAAAGGGACGGCGATAGTCCCGACCAAGCGCGTTTACTTATAGCGCTAAAGGGACGGCAATAGTCCCGACCAAGCGCGTTTACTTATAGCGCTAAAGGGACGGCAATAGTCCCGACCAAGCGCGTTTACTTATAGCGCTAAAGGGACGGCAATAGTCCCGACCAAGCGCGTTTACTTATAGCGCTAAAGGGACGGCAATAGTCCCGACCAAGCGCGTTTACTTATAGCGCTAAAGGGACGGCGATAGTCCCGACCAAGCGCGTTTACTTATAGCGCTAAAGGGACGGCAATAGTCCCGACCAAGCGCGTTTACTTATAGCGCTAAAGGGACGCCGATAGTCCCGACCAAGCGCGTTTACTTATAGCGCTAAAGGGACGCCGATAGTCCCTACCAAGCGCGTTTACTTATAGCGCTAAAGGGACGCCGATAGTCCCGACCAAGCGCGTTTACTTATAGCGCTAAAGGGACGCCAATAGTCCCGACCAAGCGCGTTTACTTATAGCGCTAAAGGGACGGCGATAGTCCCGACCAAGCGCGTTTACTTATAGCGCTAAAGGGACGGCGATAGTCCCGACCAAGCGCGGTTACTTATAGCGCTAAAGGGACGGCAATAGTCCCGACCAAGCGCGGTTACTTATAGCGCTAAAGGGACGGGAATAGTCCCGACCAAGCGCGGTTACTTATAGCGCTAAAGGAGACCTTTAGCGTCAATGAGAACGACAAAGGCTCCTGACCAAACGTCCCTATTTTACGAGATGGGTGTGAGAACGTGTTGCAACAACACTGTCGGCATGTCCACATGATACAAGCCTTAATATGGTTTTAAAAAGGCTGTACAACGGCGGCATAAAGCCAGTCGCCAGTCGCCTTTTCAAAACCATATTAATAGTTGTGGTTGTTGGTGTGGGCGGCCGGCTTTCGGCCGCTGTGAGCTGCAGGAGAACAGTCTGCGTGTGCTGCTGGTCACGTCTCAGCAGCTTTCTCAGCCCGGCTGCTCCCTCGGGTTCCAGCTGTGTACATTTTGCTGAGTCACAGCTCCTCTCTAGGGTAACAGGAGCTCATCCATCTAACCTGCAGGGGCTTATGGGTAGAGTTCTCCCCCTGTCCCATTGGCTTTGGATTTCTGTAAAGGCTGCAACTGTACCAATTATTTAATGATTATTTATTTCCTAAGATGACGTCCTCAAACGTCAAAGATATTCACTTTGCAGTCACAGAGGACTGAAGAATCTAGAAGTTATTCACATAAGATGAGCTGGAGTTTGACTTTTAATTCATGAAATAAACGATTATAAAAATAGTAACAGATTCTGCTAAGAGCTTGTTTTCGGTGCATGGAAGTGCATCGAGGGAACAGCATCGGTAATCAGCCTCACACGGTTCTTACTCCGGAAATCCCATCCGAGACTCCAACAAATCTCCCGGTCGATAACTCTCCGGCGTGAAATGAGCGCCACAAACGGCCGAATGTGTGGTGACAGTGAAGTCTGCTCTTTTCACCTGCACAAAAGTCACCCAAAAATGAAAAAAAAAGCCATGCTTCTCCCCACAAAGAAAGTGATGGACACGGTGTCCTGACAGGCTGGAATTCGTGCAGCCAGCACAAACACAATTATTTACCATTATGGCTTCTCTAAAACTTTCTCTATATCTCTGACCACTCACCACTGCTGTAACTATCATCCACAATGAGAGAGCAGAGCGCGAGCTCTTGTTAGCCTCCGCCTACGTCATATGACGCGTTGAAAGGCGCATTTCAGAGCCTAGCTTTAAACCAAGGGGGAAAGCCTCTCTCAACAAAGCGTAGCTCCTATGGCGCCATATTGATGCTACCAAGCCATCAGCTCCCGTTAGCATCCCATTGACTGCCATTCATCCTGATGCTACCAAGCCATCACCTCCCGTTAGCATCCCATTGACTGCCATTCATCCTGATGCTACCAAGCCATCACCTCCCGTTAGCATCCCATTGACTGCCATTCATTCTGATGCTACCAAGCCATCACCCCCCGTTAGCATCCCATTGACTGCCATTCATTCTGATGCTACCAAGCCATCAGCTCCCGTTAGCATCCCATTGACTGCCATTCATTCCGATGCTACCAAGCCATCACCTCCCGTTAGCATCCCATTGACTGCCATTCATTCTGATGCTACCAAGCCATCACCTCCCGTTAGCATCCCATTGACTGCCATTCA
>JAKRKW010000608.1:7500-10000 GCA_023566125.1 Zingel zingel | reverse complement strand
TAAATCAAAAATACCTGCTAAACGCAGAAGAAAAAGCAACAGTGCCTCTGGTGACGCTAAAGCGAGCAGAGTGAGTGAGGAGAGTGTGAGGAAGGTCTGTGTGGAGGGCAGTGAGAGTGATGAATGTGTGTCGGATGAAAGTGAAGTTCCCAACCTAAGCAGCAGTCAACAGGGGAAGCTCTATACTGCTGATAAAATTAAAAGTTTCTTAAAACAAACAAAAAACCAACAGGGGGTGAAAATAGAGGAGTTTTTTCCAGACTTGGTTCTGTTCTGCTCCTCAGTCAGATTCCATAACAGCCAGAAAGAGGTGTCTGAAATCACCGTCCAAGAGGGTTTTAGACTGAAGAAACTTGTGCTTAAAGCAAAAAAACAAATATGTCGTGATGATGAATTATGCTCCAATGTTAATTAATTTACTGTTTATTTATTTTGTTTTTAACATCTCACTTAATATGGATGTTTTTAAAGTAGGGAGCTTAAATGTAAATGGAGCCAGAAATGTGACAAAAAGAGCCAGTATTTATGAAACCATAAGAATGAAGCATATTGATGTTTTATTTTTACAAGAGACGCACACTGACAGCAGCAACGAGGCCGACTGGAGGAGAGAGTGGGAAGGGGAAGCCATCCTGAGCCATGGCTCTTCTCTGAGTGGAGGAGTGGGCTTCCTCTTCTCCAGAGCTTTCTCTCCACTCTCACTGGAGGTCAAGCATTTTATCGAGGGGAGGCTGCTTTTAGTCAAAGCTCGGTTTGATCATTTTACGGCTGTTTTTATTAACGTGTATGCCCCAACAACCGGTGCAGAGAGAAAGATCTTTTTAGAAAAGGTAGGTGGGGTTTTAAATGACTGTGCATCGGAGGATTTTTTATTCTTGGGTGGGGATTTTAATTGTACTGCAAATGCATCTTTAGATCGCAACCATGCAGAGCCGCATCCAGCTTCCCAGCATGCTCTGGGGCGGCTGGTCTCCACCCACGGCCTGGTGGATGTATGGAGAAGGATGCATGCAGACTGCCGACAGTACACATGGTCCCACCTCAGAGAGAGTAGGATCTCCTCAGCCAGACTTGATCATTTTTATTGTTTTAAGCAACATTTTAATATTTTTAAAGTGTGTAATATTGTTCCTGCTGTTTTTACTGATCACTCTTTGGTTTTATGTCATGTTTTTATCAGGGATGTGAAGCCGAAAAGTGCCTATTGGCATTTTAACTCGGTTTTAACTTTTGACAAAAAATTTAGAGAGGTCCTTATTTATTTTTGGGATATCTTTAGACAGAGAAAGGGTGATTTTAGCAGTCTTAGGCAGTGGTGGGACCATGGTAAGACGGAAATCAAGCTTCTATGTCAACAGCACACCCTCAACGTCACACGTGACATCACCAGATCTATGCAGGACCTGGAGAGTGATATAGTGGAACTAGAGAAATTAAGTGAGTCCACAGGAGATCGAGGACATTTTGAAGTCCTCAAAATCAAAAAGCTAGCTTTAGCCGACCTGCTAGACGTTAAAGTACAGGGTGCACTAGTCAGGTCCCGATTCCAGACCATCTCGGAGATGGATGCTCCCTCTAGCTTCTTCTTCGGCCTGGAGAGGAAGAATGGACAGAGGCGGGTAATCCACACACTGCTTTCAGGCGCAGGGCAGGAGATCGTGGAGCCGAGGCAGATACGAAGGCGAGCAGTAGAGTTCTACTCCTCCCTCTACTCAAGCGAGTATGAGGAGCAGGAGGCTCTGCGAGAGGAGTTCCTGAGTGGGCTACCTCAGGTCTCTGCGGAGACCAACTCCTGTCTAGAAGCATCCATACAACTGCAGGAGGTCCACGCTGCCCTGCAGAGTATGCAGGGGAGACGTGCCCCAGGCATTGATGGCCTCACAGTTGAGTTTTTTAAAGCCTTCTGGGACATCTTTGCACATGATGTTTTAGATGTTTTTAATGAAAGTCTGGCCTCTGGCTCCATGCCCATGTCCTGCCGCAGAGCGGTTGTTACGCTGCTGCCCAAAAAAGGCAACCTGCAGGACATAAAAAACTGGCGCCCTGTGTCTTTGCTCTGTGTGGATTACAAGCTTCTGTCCAAAGTCTTTGCCTCCAGGCTGGGGAGAGCTATGGAGCAGGTCATCCATCGGGACCAGACCTACTGTGTGCCCGGCAGGTCCATGGTGGACAACGTCCACCTTATTCGTGATGTTTTGGAGGTCTCCAGCTCATTGGGGTTTAACACTGGTCTGATTTCTCTAGACCAGGAAAAGGCTTTTGACCGCGTTGAACACAGCTTCCTCTGGAAAGTAATGGGGAAGTTTGGGTTCAGCGCTGGCTTCATAGCCAAGATCAAGGTGTTGTACAATGAGGTTGAGAGTGTGCTGAAGTTTAACGGCAGTCTGTGTGCTCCTTTTAGAGTGCGTAGAGGCGTCCGGCAGGGCTGTGCTCTGTCCGGGATGCTCTACGCACTCTCCCTGGAACCCCTCCTCTGCAGACTACGCAGCAACATTGAAGG
>JAKRKW010000607.1:0-10000 GCA_023566125.1 Zingel zingel | reverse complement strand
AATGACGAAGGTTTCTTTCGTTTCTTGATGGTTTTTCGAGTCATTTTTGTTGCTAAAAAGAAATATTTGTGATCAAATTACAGCTAGGAAATGTGAGAAAGACTTTCATTCAACATGTGCGTGTTTCAATCGGCACTAAATGAACACACAACAGCTCAAACTAGAGGTGCAACGATGAATAGATGAATCGATGAATCGATTAGTTGTCAACTATTAAATTAATCGCCAACTATTTTGATAATCGATTAATCGTTTGAGTCATTTTTTTATTAAAAGAAATAAGATTTCTCTGATTCCAGCTTGTTAAATGTGAATATCTTCTAGTCTCTTCTCTCCTCTGACAGTAATCTGAATATCTTCTAGTCTCTTCTCTCCTCTGGGACAGTAATCTGAATATCTTCTAGTCTCTCCTCTGACAGTAATCTGAATATCTTCTAGTGTCTTCTCTCCTCTGACAGTAATCTGAATATCTTCTAGTCTCTTCTCTCCTCTGGGACAGTAATCTGAATATCTTCTAGTCTCTCCTCTGACAGTAATCTGAATATCTTCTAGTATCTTCTCTCCTCTGACAGTAATCTGAATATCTTCTAGTGTCTTCTCTCCTCTGACAGTAATCTGAATATCTTCTAGTCTCTTCTCTCCTCTGGGACAGTAATCTGAATATCTTCTAGTCTCTTCTCTCCTCTGGGACAGTAATCTGAATATCTTCTAGTCTCTTCTCTCCTCTGACAGTAATCTGAATATCTTCTAGTCTCTTCTCTCCTCTGGGACAGTAATCTGAATATCTTCTAGTCTCTTCTCTCCTCTGACAGTAATCTGAATATCTTCTAGTCTCTTCTCTCCTCTGACAGTAATCTGAATATCTTCTAGTCTCTTCTCTCCTCTGGGACAGTAATCTGAATATCTTCTAGTCTCTTCTCTCCTCTGTGACAGTAATCTGAATATCTTCTAGTCTCTTCTCTCCTCTGTGACAGTAATCTGAATATCTTCTAGTCTCTTCTCTCCTCTGGGACAGTAATCTGAATATCTTCTAGTCTCTTCTCTCCTCTGACAGTAATCTGAATATCTTCTAGTCTCTTCTCTCCTCTGTGACAGTAATCTGAATATCTTCTCTCCTCTGTGACAGTAATCTGAATATCTTCTCTCCTCTGTGACAGTAATCTGAATATCTTCTAGTCTCTTCTCTCCTCTGACAGTAATCTGAATATCTTCTAGTCTCTTCTCTCCTCTGACAGTAATCTGAATATCTTCTAGTCTCTTCTCTCCTCTGGGACAGTAATCTGAATATCTTCTAGTCTCTTCTCTCCTCTGTGACAGTAATCTGAATATCTTCTAGTCTCTTCTCTCCTCTGGGACAGTAATCTGAATATCTTCTAGTCTCTTCTCTCCTCTGACAGTAATCTGAATATCTTCTAGTCTCTTCTCTCCTCTGGGACAGTAATCTGAATATCTTCTAGTCTCTTCTCTCCTCTGGGACAGTAATCTGAATATCTTCTAGTCTCTTCTCTCCTCTGTGACAGTAATCTGAATATCTTTGAGTTTTGGACAAAACGAGACATTTGAGGACGTCATCTTGGGCTTTTTGGGAAACACTGATCCACATTTTTCACCATGTTTTGACATTTTTATAGATCAAACAACTAATCGATTAATCTAGAAAATAATCGACAGATTAATCGACTATGAAAATAATCGTTAGTTGCAGCCCTAGCTCAAACTCTGCAGACAAAGGCGACATTTTGGTTTGTGATTGGCCCAGCTTTTAGCGTGTATAGAGCGAGCATCTTCTAGTCTTTTCAAAGAGTCTTCTTGGGCGCCCGGGTAGCACAGTTGGTAGAGCGGGCGCACATATACAGAGGTTTACTTGCTGCATGTCATTCCCCCCTCTCTTTCCCCTTTCATATCTTCAGCTGTCCCCTCAAAATAAAGGCCCCAAAAAATGATCTTCTCGTGTCTGGGAGGCATAATTGACACTTTTGGTCCGTGTGTATTTCCAGGTCAGGTCGGGGACCCGTGTCTGCGCTCCTCGGACTGCTCCGACGCCCTGTGTTGTGCCCGCCACTTCTGGACTCGCATCTGCAAGCCGGTGTTGCGGGAGGGACAGGTGTGCACGCGACAACGCCGGAAGGGGAACCACGGCTTGGAGCTGTTCCAGCGCTGCCCGTGCGGCGATGGGCTCGGCTGCCGAACCCTGCGAGAGCCCGGCGCCCAGTCTTCGTCCTCGTCATCTCTGCTGGCGGCCGCGGCGGCAAAGTCCAGGTTCGCGGAGTCCCCTTCCTCGTCTCGCCACTCCTCGCCGCACACGTCGCTGCTGTCTTCGTCCGCAAAGTCTCCGGCTTCCGCGCCGCAGGCGGCGGCAAAGACGAGACTTCACGTGTGCCAGAAAAACTAAAGAAAGAATGGAAGGAAGGAAGGATGGACTGGACAGAAAAGAAGGAAAGACAGAGGGGAGGAGAGAGGGAAAAGGTGATTTGAAAGCTGAAAGGAAGGGAAGACGTCCCTCCCTTTGCAGGGAGACGGAGAAAGAAGAGAGTGCGACAGAGACAAATGGAGGGAGGGAAGGAGGGAGTAGTGAATAACCTGCGAATACCTGTTTACACCTGTGGAAGAACCTCTCCTCCTCCGAACTGTCGCAGTATCTCGATGCTAATCGGCTTCCTGTCGGGCTGCATTCACACGCAAATGTAACAAAGCAGGATGTGAAACTCTTTGTGCTTCAGATCTGGTTTCCTCTCTTCTTCTGGGGCGTCTAGACGAGCAGAAACCCGCTTTGAAATCCAGTTTGACTCCATTTACAGTGACAGGAAAAGCATTAATATAACAACCTAATACGTGTCTGTTGTAAAGTTGTGTTTGTAGGATCTGAAGACCCACGCACGGCCAATTCGGCGCTTGTTGTTGTGAACAACCACAATACCGACCAGATTTAAGACGTGTCTTTGTTCTCAAACAAGGGAACTTTGTGCAAAAGGGAGAGATAATTTCACTAATTCTCAGAAGAGTCCTTTTCATCTGCAAAAAGACTTTATACAATAAAACAAAATGGTCCTAAAATGCACCAATATGAATAAGTAGGGCTGGGCGATACGGAGATAATCAAATATCACGATATTTTTGACCAAATACCTCGATATCGACGCCTCAACGATATTGTAGTGTTGACTATCGGTGCTTTCACGAAATATTTACACAATGAGATGTTATATAAATAATCATCAGTAATGTGGATATAATGACTAAGTGGGTAAAGTTAAATAATAGAACAGTTACAACAAGCTGGTAAGTTCAGAAAATGACCTCTCTTTACTGTAACGCAGCCTTTAAAACCAGGAAAAGACACTTATGTCATATTACGATATCCAAAATCGAACTATTTCGGCTGCAGCAGAGATATTTCACGACATCTTTCCAGTCGAAAGGTCTTCAAACTACACGAAAAGCCCCCAAAACAGCGTGATTAAAAGCAGTGAGAGAGAGATAATCTCTTGACACCTTTCGCTGACCTTTTAGCCAAAAATGGCTTTTCAAGAGAGTCATCTTTTTGCAGACTAATGTCCGATAATCTCGTAACCGTGAGAGTCTCGCTAGAGTCGGGCGCTCCGCTCGTCGCCATCGTTTCTGGTGTAAGGTCATAAGATAAGATATACTTGCATTAAATAAGTTAGTTCTGGACTCTGTCTGTCTTGCGTCTTGTATCGATTGCACTGAGTTATATTTCTATGAGTTGCTGCTGTACATTTTGGGTGAATGTTGGTGTAATTATTTGTGTGTTGCCGTGTCGCTCTGGCAGTTCGTTTTGAAGGGTTAATGTCCACAATCGATCACTAATCTGGGTTATTACGATTAAAAGGATTTGTCACCTTGAACCTGTCTGTTTGTGTGTCTGGGGTTTTTGGGGACGGACTTTTGTCTTCTGTGTTTCTGAAGTTGCTCGAGTGCAGAACTTTTTTTTTTTAGCAAAGTAGTTGGAAGTAAACGGACGTTTTGAATGCTTATTTCTTCCTGTGGGAGAGTTGTGTAGATGTTAAAGGACAATTCCGGCGCAAAATTAAGTTAGGGGTCAATAACACGTGTACAGAGTTGACCGTTCTGATGTTTGCATGCTAATCGAATTTGCACTTTTTCAACCTTTTATACACATTTTTTCGCGCTTTTTTCAACCTTTTATACACATTTTTTCGCGCTTTTTTCAACCTTTTATACACATTTTTTCGCGCTTTTTTCAACCTTTTATACACATTTTTTTGCGCTTTTTTCAACCTTTTATACACATTTTTTCGTGCTTTTTTCAACCTTTTATACACATTTTTTCGTGCTTTTTTCAACCTTTTATACACATTTTTTTGCGCTTTTTTCAACCTTTTATACACATTTTTTTGCGCTTTTTTCAACCTTTTATACACATTTTTTCGCGCTTTTTTCAACATTTTTTTTTGCGCTTTTTTCATTTTTTCACGCTTTTTTCAACTTTTTATACACATGTTTTGGGTGCTTTTTTCAACATTTTTTTCACTTTTTTTGCGCTTTTTTCAACCTTTTATGCACTTTTTTTCGCGCTCTTTTCAAACTTTTATACACATTTTTTTCTGTGCTTTTTTCAACCTTTTAGCCACTTTTTCCTCCAAAGTTTTTCTCACTTTTGGGCGATTTTTTCTGCGAGGGCTAAGGACTTTTTCTGCTGACTTTTTCGTGGCGACATGTTGACCGAACTGTAAGTGAAGAAGACCATATGAGACATGCAGTAATACAGTCAAAGATATCGGACTCTTTCTCTTTAATGAAAGCATGTTAACCCCTGAGTTGTCCTCCTGGGTCAACATTAAGTCTTTTTTTTAGACCATGTACCGAGTCGACCGTTCTCTGGGATATGTTTTCATGCTAATCGAATTATGTACGTAGCTTGAAACAAGCTAGCGCAAACTGGTGATTAGCTGCTAACGCTAGCTTTCGGGGCAGATGGTAAATCAATATTTTATACCACTTACAAGACTCAAAATAGCACCACACTTCCACGGTAGCATAATGAGGCTCCCTACATGCAGCTTTACAAAAACAATACAAAATACAGAATATAAGCATCTCTTAACACGAACTCCCATGCAACACAAACATGCTCTCATATACTGTACATTAGACAGGTACCTATATAATATGCACATTAACTCCTTTCAATGGCAGCTTTTAATCGTCTCCATCGTTTGGTGTAAGGTCATTACACTCAGTCCAAGTCAGTCTTTCTCCTGTCTGGTTAAAATTCAGACCAAAGTCAAACGTGTTTGATATTATCCAACGTTTCAAGTCTTGGTAGTGAAGTTAAATCAAGTGAACATTGTCAACAACCAATGGGTGAGCTCCCTCCAGCAAACAGGAAGCTGGTGTTGGTTGTTTTGGGTTGCTGTGGCGCCGTGCTAAGCTAAACGCTAAAGAGGGAAAGTTGCTGATTTTCAATACTTCTGAAGCAAGTCAGAACATCTGCAAACTTTCCCTTAAAGTTACCGGCTAACGCTAGCGTTAACTAGCTAGCTTGGCGACATTTTTCAAAAGGAATCTAGTTGTAGTCTTGCAACGTGTGACCGTGCAAGATCCCCCAGTCTTTACATGTTATGACGGTCTTGAACGTTAGATGTGAGAGGATTGTCTTTAGATGTGAGATGGTGTCAGTTGCCGTTAGTTAGTCTGTTCAAAGTTCAAAGTCTTCCGGTGTTTGGTAGGCGTTCCTTCGGTTTAAAATTGGAAGTACACTTCATTTCACACATAATAAACTGAATTACGCTTTAATTCAGCTCAGTTACAAACACATTTCACTACATTTGTCCACTCTGAAGGTCTGCAAAATGTTAAACAGCATCAGTAAAAAGCAGGACAAAATACAGTCATATTTTCAATTAATATCGATTATCTCGTACATCTTGCGTACATTGGAATTAAACCTGATTTTATAATTGAAAAACTGAACTTAATGTTTACTTTCCTGTCCATTCTGGCAATCAGGAGAAGCAAACATGTGTAAAAACAGCTCTGACAGTTTATTTTTCATCATTTAAACATGTCTTCTTTGGTTATTAGTCTCCAAAGAGATGCTAAGGTTAACCAAAATGTCTTTTAATGAAAGAAAAGACTTTGTAGATGTAAAATGTTCCACTGAAACTCCCCCAAACAACAACTGTACCACAAACACAATACATGTTCTGTTCTTCAAACGGGTCGCGGGCCAACAATATTTCACATCTGTCAACATCTGTCCACTAAGAAGTCCTGCAAAAAGCCAAATGCCATTTATTAAAAGTAGCAGTCCTGTTTTTAATTTGCATCGTCTTCTGAGAGCTTAAACGTGGAAGTGATCTTGATTTTAAAACCTGAACTTGACCTTTATATTCAGCCATAGTTACAAAGATATTTAACTTCATATTTTCACTCTGAAGGTCAGCGAAATGCTCATACGTCAACTGGAAGTAACCTTGATTTTAAAAACGGAACTGTACCTTTATATTCTGGTATCTACGAAGACGTACTGTACGTAACAACTGCTTTGACCGTTTTAGTTTCACCGTGTAAAGCCTTCAAGGACCAGACTGAGGTCATGAAGTGGCGTATGTATGACACACCATTATTGGCGTGTTATCAAGACGCATATTTGCTTTTTAGCGTGTTTATCAACGCCGTTTGGCCTCCATTGACTTACATTACCTTGACTTTTCGATTACTTATAGCGCTAAAGAGACGGCGATAGTCCCGACCAAGCGCGTTTACTTATAGCGCTAAAGAGACGGCGATAGTCCCGACCAAGCGCGTTTACTTATAGCGCTAAAGGGACGGCGATAGTCCCGACCAAGCGCGTTTACTTATAGCGCTAAAGGGACGGCGATAGTCCCGACCAAGCGCGTTTACTTATAGCGCTAAAGGGACGGCGATAGTCCCGACCAAGCGCGTTTACTTATAGCGCTAAAGGGACGGCGATAGTCCCGACCAAGCGCGTTTACTTATAGCGCTAAAGGGACGGCGATAGTCCCGACAATAGTCCCGACCAAGCGCGTTTACTTATAGCGCTAAAGGGACGGCAATAGTCCCGACCAAGCGCGTTTACTTATAGCGCTAAAGGGACGGCGATAGTCCCGACCAAGCGCGTTTACTTATAGCGCTAAAGGGACGGCGATAGTCCCGACAATAGTCCCGACCAAGCGCGTTTACTTATAGCGATAAAGGGACGGCGATAGTCCCGACCAAGCGCGTTTAGTTATAGCGCTAAAGGGACGGCGATAGTCCCGACCAAGCGCGTTTACTTATAGCGCTAAAGGGACGGCAATAGTCCCGACCAAGCGCGTTTACTTATAGCGCTAAAGGGACGGCAATAGTCCCGACCAAGCGCGTTTACTTATAGCGCTAAAGGGACGGCGATAGTCCCGACCAAGCGCGTTTACTTATAGCGCTAAAGGGACGGCGATAGTCCCGACCAAGCGCGTTTAGTTATAGCGCTAAAGGGACGGCGATAGTCCCGACCAAGCGCGTTTACTTATAGCGCTAAAGGGACGGCAAAAATGTGAGAAAAAGCAAGAAAAATTTTGAAAAAAGCAACAAAAACATAAAAAACATGGTCTAAAAAAAGGCTTAATGTTGACCCAGGAGGACAACTCAGGGGTTAACATGCTTTCATTAAAGAGAAAGAGTCCGATATCTTTGACTGTATTACTGCATGTCTCATATAGTCTTCTTCACTTACAGTTCGGTCAACATGTCGCCACGAAAAAGTCAGCAGAAAAAGTCCTTAGCCCTCGCAGAAAAAATCGCCCAAAAAGTGAGAAAAACTTTGGAGGAAAAATGTGTATAAAAGGTTGAAAAAAGCGCGAAAAAATGTGTATAAAAGGTTGAAAAAAAGCGTGAAATAATGTTTATAAAAGGCTGAAAAAAGTGCGAAAAAATGTGCATAAAAGGTTGAAAAAAGCGTTAAAAAAGTTGCAAAAATGTTGAAAAAAGCGCCCAAAAAAATGTGTGTAAAAGGTTGAAAAAAGCGCAAAAAAATGTGTATAAAAGGTTTAAAAAGCGTGAAAAAAGTGGGAAATAAGTTGAAGAAAGCGCAAAAAAAAAAGTGTATAAAAGGTTGAAAAAAGCGTTAAAAAAGTTGCAAAAATGTTGAAAAAAGCGCCCAAATAAATGTGTATAAAAGTTTGAAAAAAGTGTGAAAAAATGTGTATAAAAGGTTGAAAAAAGCCCCAAAAAATGTGTATAAAAGTTATAAAAAGCGCGAAAAAAAATGTGTATAAAAGGTTGTAAAAAGTGTCGGCAAAGGTGTGATCAAAACAAGCAGAAAAAGCTAGAATGTACTGATTTTGAAGACGGGTCAAACAGTGGGGTTGAGCTCTAACCCTCCCGGTGTCCTCGGGTCAAAGTTGACCCGAGGACACCAGGAGGGCTAAAGCGGAAACATCTGGCCGGACCACATCTGTATGTGAATGTTCCCCAGTCGTGGTGGGAGGCGAAGCGCTTAACAAAGCGGGAAATACCTGCCCACGGGCCCGGAGAGACACACGGAAATGATTACATCTGCGCAGATAAAAGTTATTCATCACCGCAGAGTGAAAGCTCACTCTCAGATCACTGGTGTAGTCTGACGTACTGTAGTGAGTGTACTGTACTGTATAAGTATGGGCCTATATACATGGGCCTGTATACATGGGCCTATATACATGGGCCTATATACATGGGCCTATATACATGGGCCTACATACATGGGCCTACATACATGGGCCTATATACATGGGCCTGTATACATGGGCCTATATACATGGGCCTATATACATGGGCCTGTATACATGGGCCTATATACATGGGCCTATATACATGGGCCTATATGTATGGGCCTATATACATGGGCCTACATACATGGGCCTACATACATGGGCCTATATACATGGGCCTGTATACATGGGCCTGTATACATGGGCCTACATACATGGGCCTATATACATGGGCCTATATACATGGGCCTGTATACATGGGCCTACATACATGGGCCTATATACATGGGCCTATATGTATGGGCCTACATACATGGGCCTATATACATGGGCCTATATGTATGGGCCTATATACATGGGCCTATATGTATGGGCCTATAAACATGGGCCTATATACATGGGCCTATATACATGGGCCTATATGTATGGGCCTATATGTATGGGCCTATATGTATGGGCCTATTTACATGGGCCTATATACATGGGCCTATATACATGGGCCTATATACATGGGCCTATATGTATGGGCCTATTTACATGGGCCTATATACATGGGCCTATATACATGGGCCTATATGTATGGGCCTATATACATGGGCCTATATACATGGGCCAGGTTTGGGGGGGGGGGGCATATCATAGTGGGGGGGTCTGGGTGTCCTCCCCCACGAACATTTTGAGCGTCAAAAACTTAATTTGATGAATTTTGACACACTTGTATGCACTACTTTACAGTAGAAATCCCTTTATTTAACCTATATAGTATATATCCTAGAGTATATATACTAGAGTATATACTAGAGTACATACTCGAGTATGTACTCTAGTATATACTCGAGTATATACTGGAGTATATACTTGAGTATATACTCCAGTATATACTCTAGTATATACTGGAGTATATACTTGAGTATATACTCCAGTATATACTCGAGTATATACTGGAGTAGGTACTCTAGTATATACTCCAGTATATACTCTAGTATATACTAGAGTATATACTAGAGTATATACTCCAGTATATACTCTAGTATATACTAGAGTATATACTAGAGTACATACTCGAGTATATACTCTAGTATATACTCGAGTATGTACTCTAGTATATACTCTAGTATATACTCGAGTATATATACTCGAGTATATACTCCAGTATGTACTCGAGTATATATACTGGAGTATATTCTGGCAGGTATGATCATTCACGGTAACTTTTGGCTTTTCCAAAACTATTCCGAGAAATTATTTAGAGAATTGGGAATGTGTGT
>JAKRKW010000605.1:7500-16998 GCA_023566125.1 Zingel zingel | reverse complement strand
CGTTGTTAGCCTTACTACGTTAGGAAAGATGCGTAGTTTGTGTTTTAATAACATTTCGCTATAGAGAATTATCCCAGAAATTCGAATCTGTGAATATATTTCTAATTTTGCTTACATTTATAAAACCGAGGGCACGGGTTATGAATCCGTGCGCACGGTTTATAAAACCGAGAGCACGGATTAGTTTGTTTTTTTAATCAGCTGACACCAGGGGGCTCCGTACTTTAGTCTGTTGCAATATAGTTAAGTTTGGGAGAGCTAGTGTTAGCCAAGTGAATTAGCTAGCTGGCCATGACTTCGTGTGTTACACTAGCATAGGAATTAGCATTAGCAACATTTCTCACTGCACTGTGCAGCACTAAAACCTAAAAGATAAATTAGCTGGCTTAAGTATTGTTGCACCAGGGTGCAGCTTTCGTAATAACTCAAATTGAATATATTTTAATGAAAAAGCATACCTTGTAACGTGGTAGGTTGTCGGAGAACTTGGCTCCTCACGGCAGGATTTAAAGTAGCTGTTTGTTTCTTCCAACGTAACTGACGAGAGACGTGACCACGGTAGTAGAGGGGACATATGTGCGTAATATATCAGTTTAAATGAAAATATGACAAAACGACAATCAAACAAATCAAACATATGTTATAACAAATATATGTGATTCAAATCCGCTTTTTCATCGCCGAATTGCATAACTATTTATGTAAGTTACACTGTGTTTTAGAATGACCCCCCCCTAACTTCTCATTTGGTATCGACCAAGCCAATGAGCAAGGCCGCTCGTGCCCGCCAGAACCCACCAGGAAGTGACACTTTCTCCTGTCTCACGGGCGGTTTGCTGGCTGCAGGTGTGGATTGAACTTTACGCCCTCTTTGTGCTGCTTTTAGTTCGCAAGTATAATAATTTTTTGGCCTTGCTGTGTTAGCAATTCTTGATGTTGCTGTTAGTGTAGATTTGTATTAGGCTGAAACATTAACCGTCAGCTTTCTTTAGCTAGCTAGCACTTTTTTGGACTAACATCATGGCCTGCTGGAGGTGTGTTATTTGCTTCGTTTTTGTTGCCTTAACATTAAAGTCTCTCTTGAGCCATATTAACACAGCACTTAGTCGAAACCCAGATTTCCGTGTTATACGCGGAATTGATGGATGTACCGAAGAATACACGACGCTGAAGTTGGCATCCGATTCGCAGCTTCCGATTCGGCAGTTAAGGGGAAATTTAAGGGAAACTTAAAACTGTCCGATTCAGCAGGGAAACACAATTTATAGTGACTGATCATCCGTTTTTTGAACCTCTTACTGTATTGAATGAGTGTTAGTCATTAAGGTAAATTATTAATTATGTCTAAAACACACTTTTAGATTTGTGAAAGCCTTATTGTCTTTATGAGAAAACAATAAAGGGGGATTTCACCGTTTTTTTCATATGTAGATCCCATTGGACCAGGTACAGATCTAAAACCACAATAGCTAGGCTTGTCAAATCTGGACTACATTATCCCAGAGAGTCTAAGGAGTCTTAAAAATACAGTTTGAGATTTGTGAAAGCTTTATTCTATTTGTGAAAATGCAATAAAGGGAGATTTTACTGTTTTTTTTCACACATAGACCACATTGGACCAGGTACAGATCCAAAACCACAATACTTAGACCTGTCAAATCTGGACTACATTATCCCAGAGAATCTAAGGAGTCTTAAAAACACAGTTTGAGATTTGTGAAAGCTTTATTCTATTTGTGAAAATGCAATAAAGGGAGATTTTACTGTTTTTTTTTCACATGTAGACCACATTGGACCAGGTCCAGATCTAAAACCACAATAGCCAGGCTTGTCAAATCTGGACTACATTATCCCAGAGAGTCTAAGGAGTCTTAAAAATACAGTTTGAGATTTGTGAAAGCTTTATTCTATTTGTAAAAATGCTATAATGGGAGATTTTACTGTTTTTTTCACACTTGGACCACATTGGACCAGGTCCAGATCCAAAACCACTACACCTAAACTTGTCAAAACTGGACAATAATTAACCCAGAGAGGCTAAAGAGTCTTAAAAACAGATTTCAGATTAGTAATGCTTTTATTTTATTGCCACAGCATGGCCTTTGCTAATTGACATTTAACGTAGAAGTCCTCGTCTCTCTATGTCATTTCTTATACCCATGAGCAGGTCTTCCTTCTCACTTCAAAAGAAAAGTAGAAAGTTATTTTTACCCTTTGGAAATCAATCAAAATATCTTCATAGATTTGCCAATGGTTTAATTTACTCTTCAAATCCTTCTCCTTCAACGTAAGTGTTGTTCTCTCACCTTTCCTCCATCTGGCCCTGTTCAACCTCTCTTACTGCTTCTGCCAATGTCATCCTCCTCACCTTAGCCAAAGCTTGCACTGTGGCCTGTGTTAGAGGCAACATCGTTAGACATTAGTGTGCTTGGTTTTCATTTTATCTATAAATGAAAACATTTTTATTAAAAGCTTTTTTTCAGTTCTTATTCACAGTTATGAAATCTATGAAGATATTTTGATTGATTTCCAAAGGGTAAAAATAACTTTTTCTACTTTTCTTTTGAAGTGAGAAGGAAGACCTGCTCATGGGTATAAGAAATGACATGGAGAGACGAGGACTTCTACGTTAAATGTCAATTAGCAAAGGCCATGCTGTGGCAATAAAATAAAAGCATTACTAATCTGAAATCTGTTTTTAAGACTCTTTAGCCTCTCTGGGTTAATTATTGTCCAGTTTTGACAAGTTTAGGTGTAGTGGTTTTGGATCTGGACCTGGTCCAATGTGGTCTACGTGTGAAAAAAACAGTAAAATCTCCCTTTATTGCATTTTCACAAATAGAATAAAGCTTTCACAAATCTCAAACTGTATTTTTAAGACTCCTTAGACTCTCTGGGATAATGTAGTCCAGATTTGACAGGTCTAAGTATTGTGGTTTTGGATCTGGACCTGGTCCAATGTGGTCTACGTGTGGAAAAAAAACCGGTGAAATCCCCCTTTATTGTTTTCTCATAAAGACAATAAGGCTTTCACAAATCTAAAAGTGTGTTTTAGACATAATTAATAATTTACCTTAATGACTAACACTCATTCAATACAGTAAGAGGTTCAAAAAACGGATGATCAGTCACTATAAATTGTGTTTCCCTGCTGAATCGGACAGTTTTAAGTTCCCCTTAAATTTCCCCTTAACTGCCGAATCGGAAGCTGCGAATCGGATGCCAACTTCAGCGTCGTGAAGAATACAGAGTATACAACTCCTTCTACTACCATATCAGACGCACACATGCTATGTATCTTGCAACTGGGCACCCACCCACCAGATGGATGACAGCCGTTACATCTGAGCCATCTAGGGTTGGAGGAGAACATTTTGATATACCAATTTTTTCTGACTGTGCCACTCAAACAAGAGGGATGCAAAGACCAGCAGTGAAGTCAACACAAGTGTCAGCCCAAATGAAATGCCTCAGCTAGAGCTTGAGGATTTTCAGATTCAACATACTGATCATCAGGTAAGCTGTTACTGTGACTATCTTGCATGATATTTTAATAAAACAATATTAATTACATTTTGGTAATTTGTTTTAGTACATGGTTTCCCTCTTTTGATCTTGCAGCATTAGACTGTAAACACAAACCCATCTCTTCTCATTTGTTTAAAAAAAATGAAATACTGATGTATAGAAGGACAAACAGAAATATATAACACTTTGGACAGCAAGTCTGAACTCTTATTGTATATTAACATGTCTTTACAGGAATGTGCTGGTGCATCACATGAGGCTCTTACCAGACGTGCAGCAGCGTTTGTCATCAATGTCCGGGAACAATGCCACCTGTCCCAGGTATTAACCCACCATAACTATAAAGAGATTGTATGTTGACACCCTTTTCAATTCACCAGATTAATTACAACTTTAATTATATTATATAGTGGGTGGTGATGGCACAGTGGATATGACACATGCCTTTCGTGTAGAAGATCTGGGTTCAATTCCCACTGCAACACATCAACCAATGTGTCCCTGAGCAAGACACTTAACCCCTAGGCCGGTTACACACTGCACGCGTCGCGTGAGTGTGTCAGCTGCGTGGCGTGCCCGTTTATATTTCGGCTCCCATGTTAACAGGTTAGAGGTTACACACTGCCGGCGTGAGACGCGCGCCTGCTAGAAATAGAACCAACGCCTATTTTTCACGCAAGACGCAAGCGTGTTGGAAGCGTTTCCAGGCAAAATAGAAGAGGAAAATTTGTTTGTCATTTAGACACAAATGCATATTAATAAATGACATGTTTGAAAGTCTAGGTTTTGACATTAGTGTAGATATAAATGTAATACAAAATTTCAGAGAAAAGATTTTCAAACATTGCACCTGTCATACAGACCGAAATATTCTGTAACATATTTTGCAGTCAATACTGCCGACGTTGTCTTGCTTTAATCTAATCGGTAGGCTATATATAAATGGTAGGATAGGCTACTATAACAACGTAGTGTGTGTTCTGAGTGACGGTCCAACATCAGATAGGCTATATAGGCTCCTTACAGCTACACAAAGTTGTTAGAAACAGACAGCCCACTTACCCATTTTTCAAAGTTTGAATCTGTCGGCATTATGTCCCGACATCAGCCCTCCCTGTACCTAGCAGCAGGAGCAGCGCCGCGTCAGACACGCTTCTGGTGTGTAGGACACAGAAAAATCCACGCAGCTGAGACGCAACAGAAACGCCACGCTCTCGCGACGCGTGCAGTGTGTAACCGGCCCTAGTTGCTCCAGAGGCGTACGACCTCTGACATATATAGCAATTGTAAGTCGCTTTGGATAAAAGCGTCAGCTAAATGACATGTAATGTAATTTCAAAAGTAAATTTAAATGGGAAACATTAAGTAAATCTGGTCACACACTGCACCCTTTCTACATTTTAAAACTGTTAATTGTACATCTATGGGTCAGTTTATAATCAGTCCCATTGTCATAGCAACAACAGTACATTTTTGGAAAAGAAATACACAAAGAGCAAGACTTCTCCTTACCATCTATGTTTGCCCCGGTTTTATCAGTGCAAAGTGTATTGAGACTGAAACAGATGATTGAACAGCATCTCAAACAGTTTAAGCAACTGTTTCCTGAGAATAATGTAATTCCTAAGCAACATTACATGCTGCATCTCCCTGCTCAAATTCTTGCCCTGGGCCCTTTGATAAGGCATATGTGCATGAGATTTGAGTCAAAGCACTCTTTTTTTAAACAGTGGTCATCTAAATTGAACTTTAAAAATGTCTGTAAGTCACTTGTGAACCATAATCAGCTTTTTGAATGTGTTCAAAATGAAATGGGCACTGAGCACCCGATTTTTGTTCATGAGAGGGAATTGGGTTCTGTATCAGAAGTGACCAATATGGATTACATCACAGAAAAGACAAGATATTTTTTGGGGATTGATGGCATACAACATGCAGTCAGTGTAAAGTGGCTGATTCTCAATGGTATCAAGTACATCCGTGAACAGTCTCTGATAATTGCTAATGCAAATGAGACAGTACCTGTTTTTGGACTTATAAAAAACCTGTATGTGATAGTTTATTGTATTGTTTTGAATATCACCTTTACGATACTCTAGGTTGGAATAGAGATCTTTTGGCATTTGAAGTTGCTGTACCTAATCTTGCACAGGCAACAGAGTTCCAAGATGCTGAAAAGCTAGTAGATTATACATCATATTATGCAGTCACTTTTAAAAACAATTTGTATGTTGTGACAAAATATAACCTTTGATGTAATTGCACTTAAAACTGGAAATTAATAACCATACTGTAAGTTTTGGAAGGTGTTTGGTGACTTGATACTGATGAAATGAGTTGCTACTGTTTTTAAATAACTGTAAATAAATGTGTTGTTGACACAACAGAAGTATTTGGAATAAATACAATATTGACTTAAAGTGTTATTTTAGTAGTTGTTACTGGGCAGTCTTGAAACCAGTCTCTAACAGCTATAAATCATCTTAAAATACCTCAAATGCTGTCTCTAACAGTCATTCTGCTTGATGTACATCAAACATAACTAACTTTAAGATATACTAACTAAGGAAGAAAAGAAAGGAAAAATAGTCCTAAAATCTAAATTGTCTTACACAATCTGCTCTTGTCTGGTATATTATTCTCAAAATAAGATAGATAAGACCTTTTGGCTGGATATAAGATTGTATGTCTTGGTTAGAACAGGAGTTTTTGCAGTGAACTTTTCATCTTTAACGTCTTAAGATGGCACAGACCAAATTTGAAGTTGAACGGATGAAATCTCTAGGAGGAGTTCGTTAAAGTACGACATGTGGAAATGGCCAAAATCCCACTAATTTCGAACATTGAAATCAAAATGGCGGACTTCCTGTTGGGTTTATGGTATGGCTCTAATCTCGACATGTTACATATGTGTACAAAGTTTCGTGAGTCTACGTTAAACGCACAGCAGGGGCTCAATTTATTTAACTTTCTAGGGGGCTCTAGTGAGCCATTTTTGTGCGCCTATTCCTGAAACCCTTAAAATATGTAACATTTCGCCAGACTTGATGCGCCCGCCAATTTTGGTGAGTTTTTGAATATGTTAACCCCTTAAAAAAGCCAATTTACTTGCAGAAAATAATAATAATAATTCCTTCAGTTCCAATAGGGCCTTCGCCGCTGTCGGCTCTCGGGCCCTAATAATAATTCCTTCAGTTTCAATAGGACCTTCACCGCAGTCGGTGCTCGGGCCCTAATAATAATTCCTTCAGTTTCAATAGGGCCTTCGCCGCTGTCAGCGCTCGGGCCCCAATTAAAGCTGCAAGCAGCGATGGACCGGCCCTCGTGCCTCTGCGCGCGTCGGGGTTTCCGGCGTTCGCCCCGCTCCTTGCAACCGTGCATTTGCGCGGCACTCGGACACTGCAAATCGTCACCAATGAAAAGGGAACTCCCTGCCGAGTTCAACGATACTTCACACAAGACTCTACGTCATACAGTTCATTATCTGTGAAAATGGGCGTGGCTAAATCATAGGGGGCGGGCAAAACCATCACCAATGAAGAAGGAAGTCTCTGCTGAGTTCAATGATACCTCAAACAAAGTTCTACCTTAAACGGTTAAAATGTTATGAAAGGGGGCGTGGCTTAAGCATAGGGGCGGAGCAAACCATCACCAATGAAGAAGGAACTCTCTGCTGAGTTCAATGACACCTCACACAATACTCTCACAATACTCAGCGCTCGGGGCCCTAATAATAATTCCTTCAGTTCCAATAGGGCCTTCGCCGCTGTCGGCGCTCGGGCCCTAATTAAAGCGGCAAGCAGCGATGGACGGACCCTCGCTCCTCTACGCACGCCGGGGATACCGGCGGGTAGCTGCTCCTTGCGACCGTGCCTTTTGTGCGGCACTCAGACACCGGCAAATCGTCACCAATGCAAAGGTAATTCCCTGCTGATTTCAATGATACCTCACACAAGACTCTACGTCATACAGTTCATTAGCTGTGAAAGGGGGCGTGGCCAAAGAATAGGGGTCTACCAATTAAAAAGACATTGATACCTCACATAAGACTCTACCTTAAATGGGTCACCAGTTATGAAAGGGCTTAAGCGTGGCTTAAGCATAGGGGGCGGGCATCAAAAACAAACTCTGCTGATATCAATGATACCTCACACAAGACTCTACCTTCTACCGTCGTCCGTCCGAGGAGCCATCGGCCTTCATTTGGGCCGACCCAACATGTTCAGTCGGAGACAGGGCAGTCAGGACTCACCCGGAAATGGCGAGCAGATGAGCCTCTCAAAATCTGACGAAAATCTTTTAAACTAACCTTTGTTGATCTGAAACGAAGACAGATTCAGAAACTGCATGGCCTATTTCTCGCTTAAAATGTTTTCAGAAACACGTTTCAGTGAACTATTTTAGTACAATATGAGATCGTATTCTGAACAAGCCGCCATGACAATCTGGCTGTGAATTTCCGGAGAGAAAAAACCATGTGACGCATTCGTCCATGAAACTTATAATGTAATGGCTACATGTGATACTGAGCCGCCCCCTCTACTTTAACCACGCCCACTTACTCAGGCCACACCCTCTTTTATATTTATATATTTGAACCGTTTAAGGTAGAGTATTGTGTGAGGTGTCATTGAACTCAGCAGAGACTTCCTTCTTCATTGATGATGGTTTGGTCCGCCCCCTATGCTATAGCCCCGCCCCCTTTCTCAACATTTGAACCGTTTAAGGTATACCCTTGTGTAAGGTAAAATTGAACTCAGCAGAGAGTTCCTTATTCATTAGTGATTGTTTGGCCCGCCCGTCTGCGCTTAGCCACGCCCCCTTTCATAATTGGTGACCCGTTTATGGTAGTCTTATGTGAGGTAACAATGAACTCTGCAGAGACTTCCTTATTCATTGATCATGGTTTGTCCACCCCCCCCCCCCCCCTATGGTTAAGCCATGCCCCCTTTCCTAAATGATGACCCGTTTAGGGTAGAGACTTATGTGAGGTTTCAATGAACTTAGCAGAGACTTCCTTTTTTATTGGGCATGGTTTGACCCGCCCCCTAAGCTTTAGCCACGCCCCCTTTTATAACTAATGACCCGTTTGATGTAGACCTTTTGTATGAGGTATCATTGAACTCAGCAAATACTTCCTTCTTCATTGGTGATGGTTTGGCCTGCCCCCTATGTTTAAGCCACGCCCCCTTTCATAAATGCTGACCATCTAAAGTAGAGTCTTGTGTGAGGTATCATTAAACTCAACAGAGACTTCCTTTTTAATTTGTGATGGTTTGACCCACCCCCTATGCTTTAGCCACGCCCCTTTTCACAGCTAATGAACCGTATTACGAAGAGTCTTGTGGGAGGTACAGCGGGGAGTTCCCTTTTCATTGGTGACGATTTGCGGTGTCTGAGTGCCGCACAAATGCACGGTTGCAATGAGCGGCGACCGCCGGTAACCCTGACGCGTGGGGGCCCGTGCATCGCTGCTTGCAGCTTTAATGGGGGCCCGAACGCCGACAGCGGCGAAGGCCCTATTGGAACTGAAGGAATTATTATTAGGGCCCGAGCACCGACAGCGGCGAAGGCCCTATTGGAACGGAAGGAATTATTATCAGGGCCCGAGCGCCGACAGCGGCGAAGGTCCTATTGGAACTGAAGGAATTATTATTAGGCACCGACGGCGGCGAAGGCCCTATTGGAACTGAAGGAATTATTATTATTATTATTATTATTATTATTATTATTATTATTATTATTTTCTGCAATTAAATTGGCTTTTTGAGGGGCTTAACATATTCAAAAACTCACCAAAATTGGCGGACGCTTCAAGTCTGTTGAAAATTTACGTATTTTAAGGGTTTTGGGAACCCGCCCTCTATGGTTAAGCTACGCCCCCTTTCTCAACATTTTAACCGTTTAATGTGTAGGCCCTTGTGTGAGGTATCATTGAATTCAGCAGAGTTTGTTTTTGATTTGTGATGG
>JAKRKW010000604.1:12500-15000 GCA_023566125.1 Zingel zingel | reverse complement strand
ACAGACAGAGAGACAGAGACAGACAGATAGAGAAACAGAGACAGAGACAGAGACAGACAGAGAGAGACAGACAGAGACAGAGAGAAACAGAGACAGACAGAGACAGAGACAGACAGAGACAGCAACAGGCAGAGAGACAGAGACAGGTAGAGAGACAGAGACAGACAGAGACAGAGATAGACCGAGAGACAGAGCCAGACAGACAGAGAGAGAAAGAGAGACAGAGACAGACAGACAGACAGAGAGAGAAAGAGAGACAGAGACAGAGAGACAGAGACATATAGAGAGACAGAGAGAGACAGAGACAGGGAGAGACAGAGAAACAGAGACAGGCAGAGAGACTGTGAGAGACAAAGACAGACAGAGAGAGACAGAGACAGACAGAGAGAGACAGGGAGAGACAGAGACAGGCAGAGAGACAGAGACAGTGAGAGATAGAGACAGACAGAGAGACAGAGACAGACAGATAGAGAAAGAGAGACAGACAGACAGAGAGACAGAGAGAGACAGAGACAGGGAGAGACAGAGAAACAGAGACAGGCAGATAGACTGTGAGAGACAAAGACAGACAGAGAGAGACAGGGAGAGACAGAGAGACAGACAGAGAAAGACAGAGAGACAGAGACATATAGAGAGACAAAGACAGAGAGACAGACAGAGACATATAGAGAGACAGAGACAAAGACAGAGAGAGACATAAACAGACAGAGACAGATAGAGACAGAGACAGGCAGAGAGACAGAGAGATACAGAAATAGACAGAGACAGACAGACAGACAGACAGAGAGAAAGAGACACAGAGACAGACAGAGAGACAGAGACATATACAGAGACAGAGATAAAGACAGAGAGACAGAGAGAGACAGAGACAGGCAGAGAGACAGAGACAGACAGAGACAGCGACAGGCAGAGATACAGAGACAGGTAGAGAGACAGAGATAGACCGAGAGACAGAGACAGAGACATATAGAGAGACAGAGACAAAGACAGAAAGAGAGACAGAGACTGAAATAGACAGAGACAGAGACAGACAGATACAGACAGAGAGACAGAGAGAGACAGAGACAGGCAGAGAGACAGTGAGAGACAGAGACAGACAGAGACATATAGAGTGACAGAGAGAGACAGAGAGAGATAGAGAGAGAAAGAGATACAGAGAGACAGAGACATATAGAGAGACAGAGCCAGACAGACAGAGACAGACAGAGAGACAGAGACATATAGAGAGACAGAGACAAAGACAGAGAGAGACAGAGATAGACAGAGACAGACAGAGAGACAGAGACAGGCAGAAAGACAGAGAGAGAGAGTGAGAGATAGAGACAGACAGAGAGACAGAGAGACAGACAGAGATAGAAAGACAGAGACATATAGAGAGACAGAGACAGAGAGAGACAGAGATAGACAGAGACAGACAGAGAGACAGAGACATATAGAGAGACAGAGACATATAGAGAGACAGAGACAAAGACAGAGAGAGACAGAGACAGACAGAGAGACAGAGAGGGACAGACAGAGACAGACAGACAGACTGAGAGAGACAGAGAGAGACATAGACAGGCAGAGAGACTGTGAGAGACAGAGACAGACAGAGAGAGACAGAGACAGACAGAGAGAGACAGACAGACAGAGAGAAAGAGACACAGAGACAGACAGAGAGACAGAGACATATACAGAGACAGAGATAAAGACAGAGAGACAGAGAGAGACAGAGACAGGCAGAGAGACAGAGACAGACAGAGACAGCGACAGGCAGAGATACAGAGACAGGTAGAGAGACAGAGATAGACCGAGAGACAGAGACAGAGACATATAGAGAGACAGAGACAAAGACAGAAAGAGAGACAGAGACTGAAATAGACAGAGACAGAGACAGACAGATACAGACAGAGAGACAGAGAGAGACAGAGACAGGCAGAGAGACAGTGAGAGACAGAGACAGACAGAGACATATAGAGTGACAGAGAGAGACAGAGAGAGATAGAGAGAGAAAGAGATACAGAGAGACAGAGACATATAGAGAGACAGAGCCAGACAGACAGAGACAGACAGAGAGACAGAGACATATAGAGAGACAGAGACAAAGACAGAGAGAGACAGAGATAGACAGAGACAGACAGAGAGACAGAGACAGGCAGAAAGACAGAGAGAGAGTGAGAGATAGAGACAGACAGAGAGACAGAGAGACAGACAGAGATAGAAAGACAGAGACATATAGAGAGACAGAGAGAGACAGAGATAGACAGAGACAGACAGAGAGACAGAGACATATAGAGAGACAGAGACATATAGAGAGACAGAGACAAAGACAGAGAGAGACAGAGACAGACAGAGAGACAGAGAGGGACAGACAGAGACAGACAGACAGACTGAGAGAGACAGAGAGAGACATAGACAGGCAGAGAGACTGTGAGAGACAGAGACAGACAGAGAGAGACAGGGACAGACATACAGTGACAGAGACAGACAGAGACAGAAAGACAGAGAGAGAAAGAGAGAC
>JAKRKW010000602.1:0-17115 GCA_023566125.1 Zingel zingel | reverse complement strand
AAAAAAATGCAAAAAAATGTAAAAAAAATGCAAAAAAAATGCAAAAAAAATGCAAAAAAATGCAAAAAAAAAATGCAAAAAAAATGCAAAAAAAATGCAAAAAATGCAAAAAAATGTAAAAAAAAATGCAAAAAAAATGCAAAAAAATGCAAAAAAAAATGCAAAAAAATGCAAAAAAAATGCAAAAAAAATGCAAAAAAAATGCAAAAAAATGCAAAAAAATGTAAAAAAAAATGCAAAAAAAATGCAAAAAAAAATGCAAAAAAAAAATGCAAAAAAATGTAAAAAAAATGCAAAAAAAAATGCAAAAAAATGCAAAAAAAATGCAAAAAAAAAATGCAAAAAAAATCCAAAAAAAATGCAAAAAAAAATGCAAAAAAAATGCAAAAAAAATGCAAAAAAAATGCAAAAAAAAATGCAAAAAAATGCAAAAAAAATGCAAAAAAAAATGCAAAAAAATGCAAAAAAAATGCAAAAAAATGCAAAAAAAATGCAAAAAAATGCAAAAAAAATGCAAAAAAAATGCAAAAAAAAATGCAAAAAAAATGCAAAAAAATGCAAAAAAATGCAAAAAAAAATGTAAAAAAAAATGCAAAAAAAAAATGCAAAAAAAATGCAAAAAAAAAATGCAAAAAAATGTAAAAAAAAATGCAAAAAAAAATGCAAAAAAATGCAAAAAAAATGCAAAAAAAAATGCAAAAAAATCCAAAAAAAATGCAAAAAAAATGCAAAAAAAAATGCAAAAAAAATGCAAAAAAAATGCAAAAAAAATGCAAAAAAAAATGCAAAAAAATCCAAAAAAAATGCAAAAAAAATGCAAAAAAAATGCAAAAAAAATGCAAAAAAATGCAAAAAAATGTAAAAAAAATGCAAAAAAAAATGCTAAAAAATGCAAAAAAAATGCAAAAAAAAATGCAAAAAAATGCAAAAAAATGCAAAAAAAAATGCAAAAAAATGCAAAAAAATCCAAAAAAAATGCAAAAAAATTGCAAAAAAATGCAAAAAAAATGCAAAAAAATGCAAAAAAATGCAAAAAAATGCAAAAAAAATGCAAAAAAAATGCAAAAAAATGCAAAAAAATGCAAAAAAATGCAAAAAAAAATGCAAAAAAAATGCAAAAAAATGCAAAAAAATGCTAAAAAAAATGTAAAAAAAAATGCAAAAAAAATGCAAAAAAAAAAAGCAAAAAAATGCAAAAAAAATGCAAAAAAAAATGCAAAAAAAAAGCAAAAAAAAAAAGCAAAAAAAATGCAAAAAAATGCAAAAAAAATGCAAAAAAATGCAAAAAAAATGCAAAAAAAAATGCAAAAAAATCCAAAAAAATGCAAAAAAAATGCAAAAAAAAATGCAAAAAAATGCAAAAAAATGCAAAAAAAATGCAAAAAAAATGCAAAAAAATGCAAAAAAATGTAAAAAAAAATGCAAAAAAAATGCAAAAAAAATGCAAAAAAAAATGCAAAAAATGCAAAAAAATGCAAAAAAAATGCAAAAAAAATGCAAAAAAAAATGCAAAAAAATGCAAAAAAAATGCAAAAAAAATGCAAAAAAAATGCAAAAAAAAATGCAAAAAAATCCAAAAAAAAAATGCAAAAAAAATGCAAAAAAAAATGCAAAAAAAATGCAAAAAAAAATGCAAAAAAATGCAAAAAAAATGCAAAAAAAATGCAAAAAAATGCAAAAAAAAATGCAAAAAAAATGCAAAAAAAAATGCAAAAAAATGCAAAAAAAATGCAAAAAAATGCAAAAAAAATGCAAAAAAAAATGCAAAAATATGCAAAAAAATGCAAAAAAATGCAAAAAAATGTAAAAAAAATGCAAAAAAAATGCAAAAAAAATGCAAAAAAATGCAAAAAAAAAATGCAAAAAAAATGCAAAAAAAATGCAAAAAAATGCAAAAAAATGTAAAAAAAAATGCAAAAAAAATGCAAAAAAATGCAAAAAAAAATGCAAAAAAATGCAAAAAAATGCAAAAAAAATGCAAAAAAAATGCAAAAAAATGCAAAAAAATGTAAAAAAAAATGCAAAAAAAATGCAAAAAAAATGCAAAAAAAAATGCAAAAAAATGCAAAAAAATGCAAAAAAAATGCAAAAAAAATGCAAAAAAAAATGCAAAAAAATGCAAAAAAAATGCAAAAAAAAAATGCAAAAAAAATGCAAAAAAAATGCAAAAAAATCCAAAAAAAAAAATGCAAAAAAAATGCAAAAAAAAATGCAAAAAAATGCAAAAAAAAATGCAAAAAAATGCAAAAAAAATGCAAAAAAAATGCAAAAAAATGCAAAAAAAAATGCAAAAAAAATGCAAAAAAAATGCAAAAAAATGCAAAAAAAAATGCAAAAAAATGCAAAAAAAAGCAAAAAAAAATGCAAAAATATGCAAAAAAAATGCAAAAAAATGCAAAAAAATGCAAAAAAATGCAAAAAAAATGCAAAAAAAATGCAAAAAAAATGTAAAAAAAAATGCAAAAAGAAAAATGCAAAAAAAAATGCAAAAAAAATGCAAAAAAAAATGCAAAAAAAAAGCAAAAAAAAAAAGCAAAAAAAATGCAAAAAAATGCAAAAAAAAATGCAAAAAAATGCAAAAAAAAATGCAAAAAAAAATGCAAAAAAATGCAAAAAAAATGCAAAAATAATGCAAAAAAAATGCAAAAAAATGCAAAAAAAATGCAAAAAAATGCAGAAAAAAAATGCAAAAAAAATGCAAAAAAAATGCAAAAAAATGCAAAAAAATGTAAAAAAAAATGCAAAAAAAATGCAAAAAAAATGCAAAAAAAAATGCAAAAAAAATGCAAAAAAATGCAAAAAAAAATGCAAAAAAAAATGCAAAAAAATGCAAAAAAATGTAAAAAAAAATGCAAAAAAAATGCAAAAAAAATGCAAAAAAAAATGCAAAAAAATGCAAAAAAATGCAAAAAAAATGCAAAAAAAATGCAAAAAAAAATGCAAAAAAATGCAAAAAAATGCAAAAAAAAATGCAAAAAAAATGCAAAAAAAATGCAAAAAAATCCAAAAAAAAAATGCAAAAAAAATGCAAAAAAAAAATGCAAAAAAAATGCAAAAAAAAATGCAAAAAAATGCAAAAAAAATGCAAAAAAAATGCAAAAAAATGCAAAAAAAAATGCAAAAAAAATGCAAAAAAAATGCAAAAAAATGCAAAAAAAAATGCAAAAAAATGCAAAAAAAATGCAAAAAAAAATGCAAAAAATATGCAAAAAAATGCAAAAAAATGCAAAAAAATGTAAAAAAAATGCAAAAAAAATGCAAAAAAATGCAAAAAAATGCAAAAAAAAAATGCAAAAAAAATGCAAAAAAAATGCAAAAAAATGCAAAAAAATGTAAAAAAAAATGCAAAAAAAATGCAAAAAAATGCAAAAAAAAATGCAAAAAAATGCAAAAAAATGCAAAAAAAATGCAAAAAAAATGCAAAAAAATGCAAAAAAATGTAAAAAAAAATGCAAAAAAAATGCAAAAAAAATGCAAAAAAAAATGCAAAAAAATGCAAAAAAATGCAAAAAAAATGCAAAAAAAATGCAAAAAAAAAATGCAAAAAAATGCAAAAAAAATGCAAAAAAAAATGCAAAAAAAAATGCAAAAAAAATGCAAAAAAATCCAAAAAAAAAATGCAAAAAAAATGCAAAAAAAAATGCAAAAAAATGCAAAAAAAAATGCAAAAAAATGCAAAAAAAATGCAAAAAAAATGCAAAAAAATGCAAAAAAAAAATGCAAAAAAAATGCAAAAAAAATGCAAAAAAAATGCAAAAAAAAATGCAAAAAAATGCAAAAAAAAAGCAAAAAAAAATGCAAAAATATGCAAAAAAAATGCAAAAAAATGCAAAAAAATGCAAAAAAATGCAAAAAAAATGCAAAAAAAATGCAAAAAAAATGTAAAAAAAAATGCAAAAAAATGCAAAAAAAAATGCAAAAAAAATGCAAAAAAAAATGCAAAAAAAAAGCAAAAAAAAAAAGCAAAAAAATGCAAAAAAATGCAAAAAAAAATGCAAAAAAATGCAAAAAAAATGCAAAAAAAAATGCAAAAAAATCCAAAAAAAATGCAAAAAAAATGCAAAAAAAATGTAAAAAAAAATGCAAAAAAATGCAAAAAAAATGCAAAAAAAATGTAAAAAAAAATGCAAAAAAATGCAAAAAAAATGCAAAAAAAATGCAAAAAAAAATGCAAAAAAAATGCAAAAAAAAATGCAAAAAAATGCAAAAAAATGCAAAAAAAAATGCAAAAAAAATGCAAAAAAAATGCAAAAAAATCCAAAAAAAAAAATGCAAAAAAAATGCAAAAAAAAATGCAAAAAAAATGCAAAAAAAAATGCAAAAAAATGCAAAAAAAATGCAAAAAAAATGCAAAAAAATGCAAAAAAAAATGCAAAAAAAATGCAAAAAAAATGCAAAAAAATGCAAAAAAAAATGCAAAAAAATGCAAAAAAAATGCAAAAAAAAATGCAAAAATATGCAAAAAAAATGCAAAAAAATGCAAAAAAATGTAAAAAAAATGCAAAAAAAATGCAAAAAAAATGCAAAAAAATGCAAAAAAAAAATGCAAAAAAAATGCAAAAAAAATGCAAAAAAATGCAAAAAAATGTAAAAAAAAATGCAAAAAAAAATGCAAAAAAATGCAAAAAAAAATGCAAAAAAATGCAAAAAAATGCAAAAAAAATGCAAAAAAAATGCAAAAAAATGCAAAAAAATGTAAAAAAAAAATGCAAAAAAAATGCAAAAAAAATGCAAAAAAAAATGCAAAAAAATGCAAAAAAATGCAAAAAAAATGCAAAAAAAATGCAAAAAAAAATGCAAAAAAATGCAAAAAAAATGCAAAAAAAAATGCAAAAAAATGCAAAAAAAATGCAAAAAAATCCAAAAAAAAAATGCAAAAAAAATGCAAAAAAAAATGCAAAAAAATGCAAAAAAAAATGCAAAAAAATGCAAAAAAAATGCAAAAAAAATGCAAAAAAAATGCAAAAAAAAATGCAAAAAAAATGCAAAAAAAATGCAAAAAAATGCAAAAAAAAATGCAAAAAAATGCAAAAAAAAAGCAAAAAAAAATGCAAAAATATGCAAAAAAAATGCAAAAAAATGCAAAAAAATGCAAAAAAATGCAAAAAAAATGCAAAAAAAATGCAAAAAAAATGTAAAAAAAAATGCAAAAAAATGCAAAAAAAAATGCAAAAAAAATGCAAAAAAAAATGCAAAAAAAAAGCAAAAAAAAAAAGCAAAAAAATGCAAAAAAATGCAAAAAAAAATGCAAAAAAATGCAAAAAAAATGCAAAAAAAAATGCAAAAAAATGCAAAAAAATGCAAAAATAATGCAAAAAAAAATGCAAAAAAATGCAAAAAAAATGCAAAAAAATGCAAAAAAAAAATGCAAAAAAAATGCAAAAAAAATGCAAAAAAATGCAAAAAAATGTAAAAAAAAAATGCAAAAAAAATGCAAAAAAAATGCAAAAAAAAATGCAAAAAAATGCAAAAAAATGCAAAAAAAATGCAAAAAAAATGCAAAAAAATGCAAAAAAATGTAAAAAAAAATGCAAAAAAAATGCAAAAAAAATGCAAAAAAAAATGCAAAAAAATGCAAAAAAATGCAAAAAAAATGCAAAAAAAATGCAAAAAAAAATGCAAAAAAATGCAAAAAAATGCAAAAAAAAATGCAAAAAAAATGCAAAAAAAATGCAAAAAAATCCAAAAAAAAATGCAAAAAAAATGCAAAAAAAAATGCAAAAAAAATGCAAAAAAAAATGCAAAAAAATGCAAAAAAAATGCAAAAAAAATGCAAAAAAATGCAAAAAAAAATGCAAAAAAAAATGCAAAAAAAAATGCAAAAAAATGCAAAAAAAAATGCAAAAAAATGCAAAAAAAATGCAAAAAAAAATGCAAAAATATGCAAAAAAATGCAAAAAAATGCAAAAAAATGTAAAAAAAAATGCAAAAAAAATGCAAAAAAAATGCAAAAAAATGCAAAAAAAAAATGCAAAAAAAATGCAAAAAAAATGCAAAAAAATGCAAAAAAATGTAAAAAAAAATGCAAAAAAAATGCAAAAAAATGCAAAAAAAAATGCAAAAAAATGCAAAAAAATGCAAAAAAATGCAAAAAAAATGCAAAAAAAATGCAAAAAATGTAAAAAAAAATGCAAAAAAAATGCAAAAAAAATGCAAAAAAAATGCAAAAAAATGCAAAAAAATGCAAAAAAAATGCAAAAAAAATGCAAAAAAAATGCAAAAAAAAATGCAAAAAAATGCAAAAAAAATGCAAAAAAAAATGCAAAAAAAATGCAAAAAAAATGCAAAAAAATCCAAAAAAAAAATGCAAAAAAAATGCAAAAAAAAATGCAAAAAAATGCAAAAAAAAATGCAAAAAAATGCAAAAAAAATGCAAAAAAAATGCAAAAAAATGCAAAAAAAAATGCAAAAAAAATGCAAAAAAAATGCAAAAAAATGCAAAAAAAATGCAAAAAAATGCAAAAAAAAAGCAAAAAAAAATGCAAAAATATGCAAAAAAAATGCAAAAAAATGCAAAAAAATGCAAAAAAATGCAAAAAAAATGCAAAAAAAATGCAAAAAAAATGTAAAAAAAAATGCAAAAAAATGCAAAAAAAAATGCAAAAAAAATGCAAAAAAAAATGCAAAAAAAAAGCAAAAAAAAAAAGCAAAAAAATGCAAAAAAATGCAAAAAAAAATGCAAAAAAATGCAAAAAAAATGCAAAAAAAAATGCAAAAAAATCCAAAAAAAATGCAAAAAAAATGCAAAAAAAATGTAAAAAAAAATGCAAAAAAATGCAAAAAAAATGCAAAAAAAATGTAAAAAAAAATGCAAAAAAATGCAAAAAAAATGCAAAAAAAATGCAAAAAAAAATGCAAAAAAAATGCAAAAAAAAAAAGCAAAAAAAAAGCAAAAAAAATGCAAAAAAAAATGCAAAAAAAATGCAAAAAAAATGCAAAAAAAAATGCAAAAAAAATGCAAAAAAATGCAAAAAAAATGCAAAAAAAAATGCAAAAAAATCCCAAAAAAATGCAAAAAAAATGCAAAAAAAATGTAAAAAAAAAATGCAAAAAAATGCAAAAAAAATGCAAAAAAAAAGCAAAAAAATGCAAAAAAAAATGCAAAAAAAAATGCAAAAAAATGCAAAAAAAATGCAAAAAAAAATGCAAAAAAATCCAAAAAAAATGCAAAAAAATGCAAAAAAAAATGCAAAAAAAATGCAAAAAAAAATGCAAAAAAAAATGCAAAAAAATCCAAAAAAATGCAAAAAAATGCAAAAAAAAATGCAAAAAAAATGCAAAAAAAAATGCAAAAAAAAATGCAAAAAAATCCAAAAAAAATGCAAAAAAAATGCAAAAAAAATGTAAAAAAAAATGCAAAAAAATGCAAAAAAAATGCAAAAAAAATGCAAAAAAAAAATGCAAAAAAAATGCAAAAAAAAAAAAGCAAAAAAATGCAAAAAAAAATGCAAAAAAAAATGCAAAAAAATGCAAAAAAAATGCAAAAAAAAATGCAAAAAAATGCAAAAAAAATGCAAAAAAAATGCAAAAAAAAATGCAAAAAAAATGCAAAAAAAAAAGCAAAAAAATGCAAAAAAAAATGCAAAAAAAAATGCAAAAAAATGCAAAAAAAATGCAAAAAAAAATGCAAAAAAATGCAAAAAAAATGCAAAAAAAAATGCAAAAAAATGCAAAAAAAAATGCAAAAAAAAATGCAAAAAAATGCAAAAAAAATGCAAAAAAAATGCAAAAAAAAATGCAAAAAAAATGCAAAAAAAATGCAAAAAAATGCAAAAAAAAATGCAAAAAAAATGCTAAAAAATGCAAAAAAAATGCAAAAAAAAATGCAAAAAAATCCAAAAAAAATGCAAAAAAAATGCAAAAAAAATGCAAAAAAAATGCAAAAAAAAATGCAAAAAAAAATGCAAAAAAATGCAAAAAAAATGCAAAAAAAATGCAAAAAAATGCAAAAAAAATGCAAAAAAAAATGCAAAAAAATGCAAAAAAAATGCAAAAAAAAAATGCAAAAAAAAAATGCAAAAAAATGTAAAAAAAAATGCAAAAAAAAATGCAAAAAAATGCAAAAAAAATGCAAAAAAAAATGCAAAAAAAATCCAAAAAAAATGCAAAAAAAATGCAAAAAAAAATGCAAAAAAAATGCAAAAAAAATGCAAAAAAAAATGCAAAAAAATGCAAAAAAAATGCAAAAAAAAATGCAAAAAAATGCAAAAAAAATGCAAAAAAATGCAAAAAAAATGCAAAAAAATGCAAAAAAAATGCAAAAAAAATGCAAAAAAAAATGCAAAAAAAATGCAAAAAAAATGCAAAAAAATGCAAAAAAAATGTAAAAAAAAATGCAAAAAAAAATGCAAAAAAAAATGCAAAAAAAAAATGCAAAAAAATGTAAAAAAAAATGCAAAAAAAAATGCAAAAAAATGCAAAAAAAATGCAAAAAAAAATGCAAAAAAAATCCAAAAAAAATGCAAAAAAAATGCAAAAAAAAATGCAAAAAAAATGCAAAAAAAATGCAAAAAAAAATGCAAAAAAATGCAAAAAAAATGCAAAAAAAAATGCAAAAAAATGCAAAAAAAATGCAAAAAAATGCAAAAAAAATGCAAAAAAATGCAAAAAAAATGCAAAAAAAATGCAAAAAAAAATGCAAAAAAAATGCAAAAAAAATGCAAAAAAATGCAAAAAAAATGTAAAAAAAAATGCAAAAAAAAATGCTAAAAAATGCAAAAAAAATGCAAAAAAAATGCAAAAAAAATGCAAAAAAATGCAAAAAAAAATGCAAAAAAAATGCAAAAAAATCCAAAAAAAAATGCAAAAAAATTGCAAAAAAATGCAAAAAAAAATGCAAAAAAAATGCAAAAAAATGCAAAAAAAATGCAAAAAAAAATGCAAAAAAATCCAAAAAAAATGCAAAAAAATGCAAAAAAAAAATGCAAAAAAAATGCAAAAAAAATGCAAAAAAATGCTAAAAAAATGTAAAAAAAAATGCAAAAAAAATGCAAAAAAAAAAGCAAAAAAATGCAAAAAAAATGCAAAAAAAAATGCAAAAAAAAAGCAAAAAAAAAAAGCAAAAAAATGCAAAAAAATGCAAAAAAAAATGCAAAAAAATGCAAAAAAAATGCAAAAAAAAATGCAAAAAAATCCAAAAAAAATGCAAAAAAAATGCAAAAAAAATGTAAAAAAAAATGCAAAAAAATGCAAAAAAAATGCAAAAAAAATGTAAAAAAAAATGCAAAAAAATGCAAAAAAAATGCAAAAAAAATGCAAAAAAAATGCAAAAAAAATGCAAAAAAAAAAGCAAAAAAATGCAAAAAAAATGCAAAAAAAAATGCAAAAAAAATGCAAAAAAAATGCAAAAAAAAATGCAAAAAAAATGCAAAAAAATGCAAAAAAAATGCAAAAAAAAATGCAAAAAAATCCAAAAAAAATGCAAAAAAAATGCAAAAAAAATGTAAAAAAAAATGCAAAAAAATGCAAAAAAAATGCAAAAAAAATGCAAAAAAAAATGCAAAAAAAATGCAAAAAAAAAGCAAAAAAATGCAAAAAAAAATGCAAAAAAAAATGCAAAAAAATGCAAAAAAAATGCAAAAAAAAATGCAAAAAAATCCAAAAAAATGCAAAAAAATGCAAAAAAAATGGAAAAAAAAATGCAAAAAAAAATGCAAAAAAAAATGCAAAAAAATCCAAAAAAATGCAAAAAAATGCAAAAAAAAATGCAAAAAAAATTCAAAAAAATGCAAAAAAAAATGCAAAAAAATCCAAAAAAAATGCAAAAAAAATGCAAAAAAAATGTAAAAAAAAATGCAAAAAAATGCAAAAAAAATGCAAAAAAAATGCAAAAAAAAATGCAAAAAAAATGCAAAAAAAAAAAGCAAAAAAATGCAAAAAAAAATGCAAAAAAAAATGCAAAAAAATGCAAAAAAAAGCAAAAAAATGCAAAAAAAATGCAAAAAAAAATGCAAAAAAAATGCAAAAAAATCCAAAAAAAATGCAAAAAAAATGCAAAAAAAATGTAAAAAAAAATGCAAAAAAATGCAAAAAAAATGCAAAAAAAATGTAAAAAAAAATGCAAAAAAATGCAAAAAAAATGCAAAAAAAATGCAAAAAAAAATGCAAAAAAAATGCAAAAAAAAAAAGCAAAAAAATGCAAAAAAAATGCAAAAAAAAATGCAAAAAAAATGCAAAAAAAATGCAAAAAAAAATGCAAAAAAAATGCAAAAAAATGCAAAAAAAATGCAAAAAAAAATGCAAAAAAATCCAAAAAAAATGCAAAAAAAATGCAAAAAAAATGTAAAAAAAAATGCAAAAAAATGCAAAAAAAATGCAAAAAAAATGCAAAAAAAAATGCAAAAAAAATGCAAAAAAAAAGCAAAAAAAAAGCAAAAAAATGCAAAAAAAAATGCAAAAAAATGCAAAAAAAATGCAAAAAAAAATGCAAAAAAATCCAAAAAAATGCAAAAAAATGCAAAAAAAAATGCAAAAAAAATGCAAAAAAAAATGCAAAAAAAAATGCAAAAAAATCCAAAAAAATGCAAAAAAATGCAAAAAAAAATGCAAAAAAAATGCAAAAAAAAATGCAAAAAAAAATGCAAAAAAATCCAAAAAAAATGCAAAAAAAATGCAAAAAAAATGTAAAAAAAAATGCAAAAAAATGCAAAAAAAATGCAAAAAAAATGCAAAAAAAAATGCAAAAAAAATGCAAAAAAAAAAAGCAAAAAAATGCAAAAAAAAATGCAAAAAAAAATGCAAAAAAATGCAAAAAAAATGCAAAAAAAATGCAAAAAAATCAAAAAAAAATGCAAAAAAATGCAAAAAAAAATGCAAAAAAAATGCAAAAAAAAATGCAAAAAAAAATGCAAAAAAATCCAAAAAAAATGCAAAAAAAATGCAAAAAAAATGTAAAAAAAAAAGCAAAAAAATGCAAAAAAAAATGCAAAAAAAATGCAAAAAAAATGCAAAAAAAATGCAAAAAAAAAAAGCAAAAAAATGCAAAAAAAAATGCAAAAAAAAATGCAAAAAAATGCAAAAAAAATGCAAAAAAAAATGCAAAAAAATCCAAAAAAAATGCAAAAAAATGCAAAAAAAAAATGCAAAAAAAATGCAAAAAAAATGCAAAAAAATGCAAAAAAAATGCAAAAAAATGTAAAAAAAAATGCAAAAAAAATGCAAAAAAAATGCAAAAAAAAATGCAAAAAAATGCAAAAAAATGCAAAAAAAATGCAAAAAAAATGCAAAAAAAAATGCTAAAAAATGCAAAAAAATGCAAAAAAAATGCAAAAAAAATGCAAAAAAAAATGCAAAAAAATCCAAAAAAAAATGCAAAAAAAATGCAAAAAAATGCAAAAAAAATGCAAAAAAAAATGCAAAAAAATGCAAAAAAAATGCAAAAAAAAATGCAAAAAAATCCAAAAAAAATGCAAAAAAATGCAAAAAAAAAAATGCAAAAAAAATGCAAAAAAAAATGCAAAAAAATGCAAAAAAAATGCAAAAAAAAATGCAAAAAAATGCAAAAAAAATATGCAAAAAAAATGCAAAAAAATGTAAAAAAAAATGCAAAAAAAAATGCAAAAAAAATCCAAAAAAAAATGCAAAAAAAATGCAAAAAAAAATGCAAAAAAAATGCAAAAAAAATGCAAAAAAAATGCAAAAAAATGCAAAAAAAATGCAAAAAAAAATGCAAAAAAATGCAAAAAAAATGCAAAAAAATGCAAAAAAAAATGCAAAAAAATGCAAAAAAAATGCAAAAAAAATGCAAAAAAAAATGCAAAAAAAATGCAAAAAAAATGCAAAAAAATGCAAAAAAAATGTAAAAAAAAATGCAAAAAAATGCAAAAAAATGCCAAAAAAATGCAAAAAAAAATGCAAAAAAAATGCAAAAAAAAAAAGCAAAAAAATGCAAAAAAAATGCAAAAAAAAATGCAAAAAAAAATGCTAAAAAATGCAAAAAAAATGCAAAAAAAATGCAAAAAAAATGCAAAAAAATGCAAAAAAAAATGCAAAAAAAATGCAAAAAAATCCAAAAAAAAATGCAAAAAAATTGCAAAAAAATGCAAAAAAAAATGCAAAAAAAATGCAAAAAAATGCAAAAAAAATGCAAAAAAAAATGCAAAAAAATCCAAAAAAAATGCAAAAAAATGCAAAAAAAAAATGCAAAAAAAATGCAAAAAAAATGCAAAAAAATGCTAAAAAAATGTAAAAAAAAATGCAAAAAAAATGCAAAAAAAAAAAGCAAAAAAATGCAAAAAAAATGCAAAAAAAAATGCAAAAAAAAATGCTAAAAAATGCAAAAAAAATGCTAAAAAAATGCAAAAAAATTGCAAAAAAATGCAAAAAACAATGCAAAAAAAATGCAAAAAAATCCAAAAAAAAATGCAAAAAAATTGCAAAAAAATGCAAAAAAAAATGCAAAAAAAATGCAAAAAAATGCAAAAAAAATGCAAAAAAAAATGCAAAAAAATCCAAAAAAAATGCAAAAAAATGCAAAAAAAAAATGCAAAAAAAATGCAAAAAAAAATGCAAAAAAAATGTAAAAAAAAATGCAAAAAAATGCAAAAAAAATGCAAAAAAAAATGCAAAAAAAAATGCAAAAAAAATGCAAAAAAATGCAAAAAAAATGCAAAAAAAAATGCAAAAAAAAATGCAAAAAAAATGTAAAAAAAAATGCAAAAAAATGCAAAAAAAATGCAAAAAAAAATGCAAAAAAAATGTAAAAAAAAATGCAAAAAAAAATGCAAAAAAATGCAAAAAAAATGCAAAAAAAATGCAAAAAAATTGCAAAAAAATGCAAAAAAAATGCAAAAAAAATGCAAAAAAAAATGCAAAAAAATGCAAAAAAATGCAAAAAAAATGCAAAAAAAATGCAAAAAAATGCAAAAAAAATGCAAAAAAAAATGCAAAAAAAATGCAAAAAAAAATGCAAAAAAATGCAAAAAAAATATGCAAAAAAAATGCAAAAAAAATGCAAAAAAATGCAAAAAAAAATGCAAAAAAATGCAAAAAAAAATGCAAAAAAAAATGCAAAAAAATGCAAAAAAAATGCAAAAAAAAATGCAAAAAAATGCAAAAAAAAATGCAAAAAAAATGCAAAAAAAAATGCAAAAAAAATGCAAAAAAAATGCAAAAAAATGCAAAAAAAAATGCAAAAAAAATGCAAAAAAATGCAAAAAAAATGCAAAAAAAAATGCAAAAAAATCCAAAAAAAATGCAAAAAAAATGCAAAAAAAATGCAAAAAAAATGCAAAAAAAAATGCAAAAAAAAATGCAAAAAAATGCAAAAAAAATGCAAAAAAAATGCAAAAAAATGCAAAAAAAATGCAAAAAAAAATGCAAAAAAATGCAAAAAAAATGCAAAAAAAAATGCAAAAAAAAATGCAAAAAAATGTAAAAAAAAATGCAAAAAAAAATGCAAAAAAAAATGCAAAAAAATGCAAAAAAAATGCAAAAAAAAATGCAAAAAAAATCCAAAAAAAAATGCAAAAAAAATGCAAAAAAAAATGCAAAAAAAATGCAAAAAAAATGAAAAAAAAAATGCAAAAAAATGCAAAAAAAATGTAAAAAAAAATGCAAAAAAATGCAAAAAAAATGCAAAAAAAATGCAAAAAAAAATGCAAAAAAAATGCAAAAAAAATGCAAAAAAATGCAAAAAAAATGCAAAAAAAATGCAAAAAAAATGCAAAAAAAAATGCAAAAAAAATGCAAAAAAAAAAAGCAAAAAAATGCAAAAAAATGCAAAAAAATGCAAAAAAAAATGCAAAAAAATGCAAAAAAATGCAAAAAAATGCAAAAAAATGCAAAAAAAAAATGCAAAAAAAATGCAAAAAAAATGCAAAAAAATGCAAAAAAATGTAAAAAAAAATGCAAAAAAAATGCAAAAAAAATGCAAAAAAAAATGCAAAAAATGCAAAAAAATGCAAAAAAAATGCAAAAAAAAATGCAAAAAATGCAAAAAAATGCAAAAAAAATGCAAAAAAAATGCAAAAAAAAATGCAAAAAAATGCAAAAAAATGCAAAAAAAATGCAAAAAAAATGCAAAAAAAATGCAAAAAAATCCAAAAAAAAATGCAAAAAAAATGCAAAAAAAATGCAAAAAAATGTAAAAAAAAATGCAAAAAAAATGCAAAAAAAATGCAAAAAAAAATGCAAAAAAATGCAAAAAAATGCAAAAAAAATGCAAAAAAATGCAAAAAAAAATGCAAAAAAATGCAAAAAAATGCAAAAAAAATGCAAAAAAAATGCAAAAAAAAATGCAAAAAAAATGCAAAAAAAATGCAAAAAAAATGCAAAAAAATGCAAAAAAATGCAAAAAAAATGCAAAAAAATGCAAAAAAATGCAAAAAAAAATGCAAAAAAATGCAAAAAAAATGCAAAAAAAAATGCAAAAAAATGCAAAAAAAATGCAAAAAAAATGCAAAAAAAATGCAAAAAAATGCAAAAAAAATGCAAAAAAAAATGCAAAAAAAAATGCAAAAAAAATGCAAAAAAAAATGCAAAAAAATGCAAAAAAAAATGCAAAAAAAATGCAAAAAAATGCAAAAAAAATGCAAAAAAAAATGCAAAAAAATCCAAAAAAAATGCAAAAAAAATGCAAAAAAAATGTAAAAAAAAATGCAAAAAAATGCAAAAAAAATGCAAAAAAAATGTAAAAAAAAATGCAAAAAAATGCAAAAAAAATGCAAAAAAAATGCAAAAAAAAATGCAAAAAAAATGCAAAAAAAAAAAGCAAAAAAATGCAAAAAAAATGCAAAAAAAAATGCAAAAAAATGCAAAAAAAATGCAAAAAAAAATGCAAAAAAAATGCAAAAAAATGCAAAAAAAATGCAAAAAAAAATGCAAAAAAATCCAAAAAAAATGCAAAAAAAATGCAAAAAAAATGTAAAAAAAAATGCAAAAAAATGCAAAAAAAATGCAAAAAAAATGCAAAAAAAAATGCAAAAAAAATGCAAAAAAAAAGCAAAAAAATGCAAAAAAAAATGCAAAAAAAAATGCAAAAAAATGCAAAAAAAATGCAAAAAAAAATGCAAAAAAATCCAAAAAAATGCAAAAAAATGCAAAAAAAATGGAAAAAAAATGCAAAAAAAAATGCAAAAAAAAATGCAAAAAAATCCAAAAAAATGCAAAAAAATGCAAAAAAAAATGCAAAAAAAATGCAAAAAAAAATGCAAAAAAAAATGCAAAAAAATCCAAAAAAATGCAAAAAAAATGCAAAAAAAATGTAAAAAAAAATGCAAAAAAATGCAAAAAAAATGCAAAAAAAATGCAAAAAAAAATGCAAAAAAAATGCAAAAAAAAAGAAGCAAAAAAATGCAAAAAAAAATGCAAAAAAAAATGCAAAAAAATGCAAAAAAATGCAAAAAAAAATGCAAAAAAATGCAAAAAAAAATGCAAAAAAAATGCAAAAAAAAAAAGCAAAAAAATGCAAAAAAAATGCAAAAAAAAATGCAAAAAAAATGCAAAAAAATCCAAAAAAAATGCAAAAAAAATGCAAAAAAAATGTAAAAAAAAATGCAAAAAAATGCAAAAAAAATGCAAAAAAAATGCAAAAAAAAATGCAAAAAAAATGCAAAAAAAAAGCAAAAAAAAAGCAAAAAAATGCAAAAAAAAATGCAAAAAAATGCAAAAAAAATGCAAAAAAAAATGCAAAAAAATCCAAAAAAATGCAAAAAAATGCAAAAAAAAATGCAAAAAAAATGCAAAAAAAAATGCAAAAAAAAATGCAAAAAAATCCAAAAAAATGCAAAAAAATGCAAAAAAAAATGCAAAAAAAATGCAAAAAAAAATGCAAAAAAAATGCAAAAAAATCCAAAAAAAATGCAAAAAAAATGCAAAAAAAATGTAAAAAAAAATGAAAAAAAATGCAAAAAAAATGCAAAAAAAATGCAAAAAAAAATGCAAAAAAAATGCAAAAAAAAAAAAGCAAAAAAATGCAAAAAAAAATGCAAAAAAAAATGCAAAAAAATGCAAAAAAAATGCAAAAAAAAATGCAAAAAAATCAAAAAAAAATGCAAAAAAATGCAAAAAAAAAATGCAAAAAAAATGCAAAAAAAAATGCAAAAAAAAATGCAAAAAAATCCAAAAAAAAATGCAAAAAAAATGCAAAAAAAATGTAAAAAAAAAAGCAAAAAAATGCAAAAAAAAAAAGCAAAAAAATGCAAAAAAAAATGCAAAAAAAAATGCAAAAAAATGCAAAAAAAATGCAAAAAAAAATGCAAAAAAATCCAAAAAAAATGCAAAAAAATGCAAAAAAAAAATGCAAAAAAAATGCAAAAAAAATGCAAAAAAAATGCAAAAAAAATGCAAAAAAATGTAAAAAAAAATGCAAAAAAAATGCAAAAAAAATGCAAAAAAAAATGCAAAAAAATGCAAAAAAATGCAAAAAAAATGCAAAAAAAATGCAAAAAAAAATGCAAAAAAATGCAAAAAAATGCAAAAAAAATGCAAAAAAAATGCAAAAAAAAATGCAAAAAAATCCAAAAAAAAATGCAAAAAAAATGCAAAAAAATGCAAAAAAAATGCAAAAAAAAATGCAAAAAAATGCAAAAAAAATGCAAAAAAAAATGCAAAAAAATCCAAAAAAAATGCAAAAAAATGCAAAAAAAAAAATGCAAAAAAAATGCAAAAAAAAATGCAAAAAAATGCAAAAAAAATGCAAAAAAAAATGCAAAAAAATGCAAAAAAAATATGCAAAAAAAATGCAAAAAAATGTAAAAAAAAATGCAAAAAAAATGCAAAAAAAAATGCAAAAAAATGCAAAAAAATGCAAAAAAAATGCAAAAAAAAATGCAAAAAAATGCAAAAAAAATGCAAAAAAAAAATGCAAAAAAAAATGCAAAAAAAATGCAAAAAAAATGCAAAAAAATGCAAAAAAAATGTAAAAAAAAATGCAAAAAAATGCAAAAAAAATGCCAAAAAAATGCAAAAAAAAAGCAAAAAAAATGCAAAAAAAAAAAGCAAAAAAATGCAAAAAAAATGCAAAAAAAAATGCAAAAAAAAATGCTAAAAAATGCAAAAAAAATGCAAAAAAAATGCAAAAAAAATGCAAAAAAATGCAAAAAAAAATGCAAAAAAAATGCAAAAAAATCCAAAAAAAAAATGCAAAAAAATTGCAAAAAAATGCAAAAAAAAATG